>JAUDYJ010000001.1:157037123-157039623 GCA_030761175.1 Masticophis lateralis
TATTTAAATTTAGGAGGGAGAATATTCTGAAGAAATAGGAGAAGGCCATAGGAATAAAGCAACCAAACATTTTCTAGCATTTATTTCTCTTCATCTTATGGGAGGGAACCCAGCCTATCACTTGGCTCTACATTAGAGGAAACAAGCCTGAAGAGGAAAAAAAACCCCCTGTTTCTGTTTCATTACAAAACTTAGGCTAGACCATGTTTCTTGAAAATAATTTTTCTAGTCAATTTTGATATACAAATTAAAATACAATTTGCCATTTGTAATTCATATTTTCTTCTTACAGTACATGTATGTATGTATGTATGTATGTATGTATGTAGGTCTTTGGTTATTTGGGTCTTCTCCCGCGTAAAATTGGAAGTTTCTTGGCGACGTTTCGACAAAGTCTCATTCGTCATCTTCAGGCTGGTGTTCTCGGCTTCGTGCTCCTGGAAGCACGAAGCCGAGAACACCAGCCTGAAGATGACGAATGAGACTTCGTTGAAACGTCGCCAAACACTTCCAATTTTACGCGGGAGAAGACCCGAATAACCAAAGACCTACATACAAACACCCGCAAAAACCTCAGAATATATATCTATATCTATATCTATATCTATATATGTTACAGTGGGAAGGGCAGAAAGAGGAAAAATAGAGTGTTTATAAAAAAAAATGGGATTTTTATTACAAGCAAAAAGCCCCCAAAACGGGCAGAGAATTTGTTCAATAGCAGTGACTAATATCCAGCAGAGTGGCTGGAGTACAAAGCAGAGCTATCCCAGGTGAAGTCAAAGGATTGTGGTAGATGGAGTTATTGTTTCATCTTCCTCTAGAAAGTTTTTAGAACACCTAAGCAAATTGCATGCAATTACATAGTATTTACTGTAACTAGTATTTAACTAACCCTACATGTATCTAATAGGGTCTGATACTAATATGAATAATAGATAGATAATATCTGAACCTGAATTTATACAAAATTATAGAAGCAATATATCCACTCAGTCCCAAAGAATTGGCAGCAACTGAATGATGGAACAATAACTACACCACCACCAGTGATTTAGAATATTCAGTGCTGTCACATTGGGTTTTGTGCTAGAGAAGAAGTGTCTAGCTTCCACAACTTGACCTATCAATCACCACACCACTCAAAAAACAAATAATCAAGATGTAGAGTGCACTAGTCTTTATCTAGAACTTTTAGTACATAAACACATAAATAACTAACTGCCTCTATTGAAGTCACTATTAGATGTCTGCAGAAGGAAAATATCTGCAGATACAATTGCATACTTGTGACTGACTATAGGAACTTGATATCATATAAGTAACAACAACAGTGTGAAACATAACTTAATGTTATTCAAATAACAGCAGCAGGGGCTTTTGTAATACATGAATAGGCTATATAATTTGTCAAGATCTTGAATATAAGCTAATTCATAAAACAATATTTTTTCTCAATGCTTCTCTTTTTGTATTGCATTTTATGACTTTTACATTAAAGCATGGGACTGTTCAACCACTGATTTTGTAAACCATTTCCAAAACCTGTTGGAAATGGTTCCAAAACAATTGAATACATCCTTAAAAAAGGTATCTTGAGCAAAAGGAAGGGATTTTAGGTGAAAAGAAGACAGAGAAAAATGAGAAGAACAAAAAGCACATACTTTTTGAAATCGAGCAATTATCCATTGCACACATACCTACCTACACACACACACACACACACACACACACACAGAGTGGGCCAGCAGAAAAATATAGCCCTATAAATGGAATAAAGGAATTTTAAGTGCAAAGAAGTTAAAAGGGACTTACATAGCCAACAATTTATTGGATCCAAAATTTTGTTGCAACAAATGAATAACACACTACCATTGCCAAAAACAAATAAATCATTACTTTAGGTTTTTAAAAAGAGATTGGACAACCTTTTATCTGAAATGGTATAGGATCTCCTGCTTAAGCAGGGGTTAGACTAAAAGATATCTAAATCCCTTCCAACTCTATTATTCTGCATTCTGTAAATTGGAGAAGCAGCATCTACATGCTCCTAAATACAAAGGCAATGGGGATAGGACGAATCCTTTAAAACCATGTATTTTTTTCTGTGCACAGGCAAATAACAGTAGGGATTAAGAAAAATAATTTATAGGCACTTTCTATCTCCCTTTCTCATGCTGTGTCCTATTTAATAATTAGAAATCTTTTATTTAAAAAAACCTGCTTGCCCGTCTCTCTCTCCCCTGGCAAGGATGATAGCTCTCTAAAGTACATAGCAAATAAAACAATAATAATACAAACTCAAGGTAACCCATGCAAGTTGTGCATTGCTGACTGGTTAGTAGAATGAGGGTGTGGGATTGTAATGACAGCCAATTCACTGTCTGCCTGTGTCAAATGCACACTTCTGTGAAAAGTCTCTTGAATGCCTATTTAGATAGGATATGGAAGGGGAGTAATTGCGCAGCACTGACAGACAAATCCAAATACCACTGCTTTA
>JAUDYJ010000001.1:157044623-157047123 GCA_030761175.1 Masticophis lateralis
GAAATTGATGGGGGAAAAGGTGCTATGATGCCTGCTAAACAAACTCTCAACAATCAGGTTCTCATAATGTTAATTATTCCTGCTTTCAATATCTTCCATAAAAGTATTATTGCTTAATTCATATCTATCTGCTAAACAATTCAAACTAAACAATTTAAACTATACATACATTATTTCCCCGACTTCCCCTTTAGCAGAGGCAAAATTTCACTTCTGTCCATATCACTGTTAAAATGATTTATTTGGAGGACTTAGGAAATGGCAAATATCACATCAGGGAGAAATGGAGATGGAAATATGGATGTTCAAACTTGAATAGTTATGGAGAAGCAACATTATTTCATTACAGAAGCTCATTAGGTATTAGACTTGTTTTTTCTTAATAAGGCAACCTCAATAATTTGTGATTGCCACATCAAGTTTATTATGCAGGTCAGGTCAGGTCAGGTCAGCCTTAGGAACAATATATTCTACAAGGATTGACAAGTCTTTGGTTCAATCAGCAGACATATATATGTTACACTTATGGAATTAGGGCACCATCAACACACATTTCAAAACATTACTGATCAAGATGTCTGAATGGGAAATCTATTAAATCATTTAATATTTTAGAGCAGGGGTGTAAACTCAAGGACCGGGGCCCACCCTGGAAACAGCAAAGGACTAGTCCACGGTGCCTCTGTGAGCAAAAATGGAGCTTGGGAGGGCCGCCAGAGGATTGTTGGAAGCTGTTGCAGCCAAAAATAGAGCTCAGGAGCCCATTTTTGCTGGCAGAGCACTTGAGCCACACAGTCACACCTGACCCAAATGAGGTCGAGCTGGCCAGGTCCACCCTGGCCCCCCTGAGGTCAAACACAACTCTGATGTGGCCCTCAATGAGATTTAGCTTGACATTCCTGTTTAAAGTAAATATTTGAGAAATATATTTTGTGAGCTGGATCACTTTTATGACCCATCTTTCACATTTTCTACATTGAGAGAAGCAATCCCATATATACCATAGAGATGCATACATGGGGCTTCCTGTAAACATTATAGGAATGAATGTATAGCAAAGCCTCTGCACAGAGAGACTGTGGACTGGATTACTTGTCTAAAACAGCTCCAGGTTGGTGTTAAACTACCTAATTAAGCCAATAAATATTTAAAGTATTAGTTAATGTTTTATACTCCTATGACAAACTGTTGGGTTTCAACATGAAAATGGAGCAAGGAGAGTTTTCTGCCAAATACATGATAATTGGCTAAAGCAGGTATTTCATAAAATTTTAATTTGGAACGTCCCTTTGTTAGATCAAAACTAAACCAGAACTGATAAAAGTAGAAAGAATAGCACAGCACAGCACAGCATAGAAGGGACCTTGGAGGCCTTCTAGCCAGCTCCCTGCTCAAGCAGGAGAACCTATACCATCTCAGATAAGTGATATTGGTCAGTGATTGTCTGGATTTGTTTTCTCATTTTGTCTCTCATAGTTGAGGTCTACCTATGATGTCAATTACAGGCCTCTCTCATCTTTTTAAGTGGGAGAACTTGCACAATTGGTTGACTAATTGGTGACTAAATACTTTTTTGCCCTAATGTATTACACTGGTGAGACCATACTTGGAATACGGCAGCGAGTTCTGGTCACCCCAATAAAAAAAACTTACTGAGGCCCTAGAAGGAGTGCGGAAAATAGCAACAAAGATGATAAGGGGTCTGGAGGCTAAACCGTCTGATGAATGGTTGAGGGAACTGTGTATGTCTAGCCTATCGAAGAGAATTATTAGCGGTCACATGATAGCTGTCTTCCAGTACTTAAGGGGCTGTCATAGAGAAGAGGTGGTTGACTTATTCTCTGAAGCACCAGAGGGCAGGACAAGAAGTAATGGTGGAAGACTATCAAATAGAGATCCAACCTAGAACTAAGAGGACATTTCTTGACAGTGAAAACAAATATTCAGTGGAATGGCTTGCCTTCAGAAGTTGTGGGTGCTCCATCACAGGAGTGTTTCAAGAGAAGACTGGATAACCATTTTTTTTGGAATGGTATAGGGCAGTGATGGCTAACCTTTTTGCCATTGTGTGCAAAAACCGTTGGGAGAGTGGGAGGGTCACACATGCATGTGACCGCACCCATAATTCAATGCCCCCATGCCCTCTCCCCCGCACATGCATGCCCCACACTCCCCTCGCTTTTGGCATGCGACAGCAGAAAGGTTACCGGTGGGCCTAGTAGGCCTGCTTTTCACCCTCCCGAGGCTCCAGAGGCTTTCTTGGAGCCTGGGGAGGGTGAAAACGGACTTCCACACACCCACGGAGGCCCTCTAGAGACCCGTACGCTGGGCCCCGAAGGCCCGAAAATCAGTTGGCTGGTGCACACATGCACGCTGCAACTGAGCTAGGGCAACACTCACGTGCCCACAGATATGGCTCTGCGTGCCATCTGTGGCACCCGTGCCATAGGTTCACCATCACGGGTATAGAGTCTTAGCTCCAATAGAGGATTGGACTAGA
>JAUDYJ010000001.1:157049623-157079623 GCA_030761175.1 Masticophis lateralis
CTCTATAAGAGTTTGTGAACGCTCAATTTGCCAAAACTGTTTACAGTGTAATTGGGCACCGTACCTGTGTCCATGAGATAGCGAAGGCGCTTCTCCACCAGCGCGGCACGGGTGTCAATTTGCTTTTGCTCATTCTCTAGTGCTGCCAATTCTCCTACAACATACTGACTGGTGTCTTTGAACCCTTTCTGTTAAAAAGAACAAACAACAAGAAACTACATCACTTGTTAAGTTGCATTTTTCCCCCTCAGAAACACTTAGTAAGACACTTACTTAAATATCATGCTCCCTACCAAAACACGAATCACAATTCATACATACATACTATTTGCCAAACTTTATTATGAGCAATGTTGGGTTAAATTGTTATTCAATGAATGTTAGTTTTTATAGATTCAAACTTTCTCATTGTCTTTTAAAATTCTAATTAGGATTTTAAAAACATTTTGAGCTAAATCATCTTAAGAGGGTTGAATTATAAATGAAAGTTTTTAGTTCACTTTAACTCATTAAACACCTTCTCCATTGGAAAAAAAAGATGACTTTCATGCAATTTTATAAGACTGGTTTATAAAGATATTCTGGTTTTGGTATCCTCTGACTTCAACTTCTTTGATAATAAGTTATTTAGAAACAAAACTATGTTTTGTCTCAAAAAGAGAAATGTCTTTCTTAAATCACTGAATTAGAATTGTAATACAGGCATATGAAAAAATATTTCACATTGTATCTTCTAACATATATAGTATGTAAAGGGAAAGCAACTAAAAATCATTTAGCTCAAAATCACTTTAATTAATGGCAATATATTATATTAATTATATTATATTATATTTTAATTATATTATAATCTCAGCTTTTGCTCTGCCAATGAAGAACTAAGATGAGAGAGGAACTTCCTTCCCTTTGCTGAAATTTTGGAATAATCGATAAGCCTTTTCAAGACCCTAATTAAGACTCACGGATGGGCACTAAAACTTACTTTCCTTCACAAATATTTTATCTTTCCAAAGAAAGGTATATAGAACAATCATTTTTTCATAAGAACCTTAATCCTAACAGATATGATTGTTTCTCTCCTATTCCCTATCTTGTTACTGGAAAAGAGAGCCAATAATAATAATAAATGATTGTGATGCTGATCTCACAATCTCTATATTGGTGAGCTTAATGGTTCAGTACTGAAAAATAGTACTAAAATTGAAAATCAGAAGCAAGTTCATTTAATAGTATATTTCTCCCAACTAAAAAAATGCATAGAAGTTTTGATGTTGGGCATGCAAGAGAATTCATTATTTCTCCCCACAAAGCTCATGGGGGAAAAAAAGTTCTAAAGTAAGTTTGCTTCAGTTATCTCAACCAAACTTGGTTGTAGTCTTTTGCATGTATGAAAACTATGGGAGGAACATCAATGAAAAGCAACTGCATGCCATCTTCTTTGATTTACTGAAAAGAATACAAAGCTCTGCTATTGCTAGGCTCTCAGGACTGTGTAGAATATTATTAGATTAAACAGAATGCTGTGTCAGGGTGAAACTTTCTAAGAGTTCATATCCACAATTTGCATATATATTATGAACTTGCTAAGCAAGATCTCTTCAACTCTATTAAAGCCCAACTGTTCTAAAAGAAAAAGAAAAAAAATTATCAGCGGGAAAATACTAAGATGTGTAGGCATTGAGTGTAAGGATTAGGAAACATATTCTGTAGATGAAACTGAGTTTCATCTGAGAGAGCAAAAACACTCTAGTGACTTGGAAAACAATAGAAAGTAATAATTCACCATTGTAGAAAATTATGTGGCGCCTCTAGTCAAAATAAAAAGAAAAGGAAAAATACTGAGGAAATAAAACATATTCAGGTCAAACTTGTTCCTCCTGCTTCCATCCTATAGCTGTCCATCAAAAGCAGTTTTTTCCCTGCGGTCTATCAAATATTTCCCTCACAAATCAATTTTACACATGATCAGCCCATACCCCTACTGAGCTGAACCTCCCCGTTAATTAAGTGAAGAAATTACCATATATATTATATTAATGCAAACATCATTCAGCTAGTAATTCACGGCTGATCTGGATAATGGAAAGGTTGAACACCCATTAACCCAAGCCAACAAAATGGGTTGGCTGAGAAATTCTAGCAGGTCTCATGTGACTTTTCCCTCTAACTGCAGCTCTGCAGTATCTGCTATTGTAATAATTAAAATCCTCCCGGTCGATCAATACTGGAATCTCTTTATGGGAAGTGCCCTGATGGAAATGTCTCAAGGAAGCTGGAGCTGCGGAACTCTGAAAAATTCATTTTTTTATCTGACAATTATCACCACGCTGCAGACTAATTCAACAGCACAGCCCTCTCACTCTGCTTTGAATGCAATGGAGATTGACATCTAAGAAAACCTAACATCTCATTTTAACAAATAAAGGCACTATTTCCACATACAGTTGAGAATTATCAGCAATCATGAAACCAGATAAAAAATTAATATACATTAAGCACTTCATCTTCTGATGGCTTCCTCTGAGTTTCAGTTATCGCTGCCTTCTCCTCATTTCCTCTCTTTATATCTTCCTGTATTGATCTCTGCCTTTTCATCTCTTGGGAAAAAAAAGAAAAGACATGAAAAATTATTTCAATACTTGATATTTGTGTATTGAAAAGTGGGCTCACATTATTATTTATTGTTAAATATTATTAAGTCATAAGGTTGGGAAAGGAGGAGAATGTTTTAAATGAATATTTCTGCCTACCTGGTCTGTTTTCAACGTATTGACTGAATGACTGAAGCTGCGTTTTTCTGACTGTTGAATCCTTGCTGAAAACAACAGGACTTCTAAAACGTTCAGCTGCTTTTTGTAATCGCTCAGCATGTTCCTCTGTCTCATTCTGCCAGAAAAAACAAAACAAAAACAAAACTGAGCATCACATTCTATTGTTTAGAAATGCAAACAGGGTAATTGGAAAGGTGTATTTCAGGAGAAGCGTATTATGGAGAGAAAACCCCACTACTCAGATGCTTGTGTCAGATAATTATTTTACTGTGAGCCAAAAATGTATGGAACCCCCCAAAAGAGATTTTGGCAAAATAAACCCCTTTGGCTATTAATCTGGCAATAGCACTTCAGCTGTGGTTGTCTGCTAAGATCTGTTAGCAACATCCACTGTGACTTGAGGCAAAGCTGGACTCAGAAGATTACCATTTGCCAACTGGATACCCAGAGCACCATGTATATATTAGGATTCCTAGAACAGCATGTATATTTTTAAACATCGTATCTCTGTTTAATTTACATACTGCCTCTAGTCTTTTGCACACATGATTTGCCCCAGTAAAAAATTGTGTCATTCTGAATGGAGCCACATATTTTTTCCTGTATAATACGAAGGATCATTTCTAATGTTATATCCATTGAGATGACTAATGCTTGATGACAATAAAAAGTAAGGTTATAGTCACAGTGAACTATGTTTCATTAGTTATAACTTTATGAATCCAGATTTATAAATAAAACCTTTGACAGCTCCGGAAACTACAATTACCATTTTCTGGAGCTTCCTATGGTAATACATTCAAATGGGTCTATCAATGTGAAATATCCCAGAAGACTAAACCACCGCCGTGTGTGGAAACTGCAGATACCGAGATGCTGTGTACCAAACAAATATTTCATTTTATACCTAATCTATTATTATTTTTATTAAGTGTTTTGAAAGTAAATAGGGAAAGGCTAAGATGCATGACTAATAGCTAAGCCTGCTGAATGCTGAAACTGGTTATCAAAAGCTACCAAGACTTTGCCCTTCCTCTGCATTGAGACAATTGGTAATGAGGGAGTTCTCCAATGGCCTATTCTCTAGCCTCAAGGAGGCCTGGGATACAGAATTCTCCAGGGAAGGTAACAGTTTATCCTTTTCCACAAACACAGAATGCCTATTTATAAATGTGTAAACTGCATTTTATTAGAAACATAAATCCAAGTCAATGGTGAAAGCTCTAAGAGAACAGATGGACATATTTTTTCATGCAGCATTAAAGAAAGTGTTCGAATCCAGCTATACTTATTGTTGCACTTACTAAAAAAAAAGGGGGGGGGTTTAAGGGGAACAGAACAGAAATGAAAGATCCTCTCCTTCATACAAATGTGTGAAATTAGAACAAAAACTATTTTGCTGGTGTGTGTGAAGGTGCCATTTTAACTGAATGAAATTGTCCCTAATAGAGGGAACTAGTCAGACATTTATGGAGCTAATTTTTTAAAAGCATCCCTCATTCTAGAATTATTTTTTCAACAATCCAGATGCTATGATTTCATTCTTCGAAGAAAAGGATCTCTTCGAATTCCTCATACAATAGCCATCTGACAGTCGAAATGCAAGTCTTTAGTAAAATAAACAAACATGGCTAATTTTTTAGGCCTGGCAACATGTTAAAATATCAGTGTGATTAGCCAGTAAATCCCATTTTAAGAAGCCTTTTTATGACTAGGGACTTCTGCCACTTTACAAATGTATTCCTCTAAGCCCACTAATTCAGTTAGCCTTTTCAATCCATTGTATTATTCCAAGGCCAGCTTCATTTTGCATTAAATCCACTGCAGAAAGCTAAATTGAACGCAAAAAATCAGACTTGATCCAAGCTTTTCTTTGTTCAAAGATAGAGACTGAAAGCCCTCTGCTGCTGCTGCTGCTGCTGCACACTTTCATCACCAATTTATCGGAACCGACAGTGTAAAGGAAAAAGCAATGAAAGTCATTGTTTTGAGACTTCAAAGCATCTCTGTATCTGGGGAAGGAAATCCTTTCACTCAGCAGGGCATACACCCCCAGTCTGCAGGTGGGTGAAAAGTTATACAAGTGGACTGTACTCACAGCCATCCAAATCTTTTCCCTAAGGAGTAATAGTTATGACTAATGAAGACAATAAGCTGAGTTCATGCACCAACAAATCTATCAAAGCCTATGTCCATAGAGAGAATTTCCTGCCACAGACAAATAATATGGCAGAGTGCCTCAACTACCTAAAACACAAATGTAATCGACATGTTAAAATCATTTATGCAAAAGTTTAAAGATGTCCCTAAGGGAAGAAGAAATAATAATTCTTAAAGTTACTTAAAATAGGCCCCAAAAGATCTCTACCTCACATTAATGAAGTAGCTTAAGAAGGAAGAGGATACAATAATGACTTTGGTGTTGAAATATATTTTCAAATATGTATTGGGGTAATAACTTTATTTAGGCCAAGTTAATATTACAAAACTCTGCCATCTTAATATTGCTAACTTTGACTTAGTCAGTAATACGCATTTCAGTATTTTTCATACAGCCAATACATCCATAAAGAAAAATGAATTTTAATTGAAATAAAAGATTACCAAAATATATTTGCACAGCATAATAGCCAAATGAAGCCGTTGCTAGTTAAATAACCAAGTGCGATTATGAAATATCTGTCAATACATAGCCAAAATATAATTAAAATCTTTTTATATGGCTACAAAAACTGGTTTTAAAGCACTGTAAACATTGAAGAACTTATTAAAAAATGGTCATTCTTCACTATTAAATGCAAATCAGAATCCAAAATGCACAGGTATTACGGGAAAAGGATTTTTTAAATTAAACTTACCGTAAACATTGGCTCGGTGTTATCAGAAACTGGTTTTGGAGCTGTGCTGGTAAGTGAATTTGCCACCTGTGGCTGAGCATCTATGAGTTTCTTCAGCTTCAAATCCACCAACTTGCTGTTCTGCTCAACTATATATGTGAAGACCACAGCACAATGCAGAGAAATAGAGAGAGAGAGAGAGGCATTTAAATTCAGTTACTATAATAATGCATCTATTTAAAAAAAGTATTTGCATTGCTCTAGTTGTAATCTTCAAATTAAAACTGATATGGAAATCAAATACGGAACTGAGAACTTAAGAGATACTACAGCAAATGTATTGTGGAGGTGGTTAAAAAGTAAAACTGAATCCTAACAATATATTTTAAAAATAGATTCTTTGTAGGGTTTTTCCTATCTTCATTCCTTTGCAACTAAGTTATTTTAAGGTTCACAGTGTATTATGGCCAATAATTAATACATTTATAGAAATGAAATCCAACTGAATTATTTGGAAATAAAGTTATTATTTTTTAAATTAAACATCAATTCTAAATATATTTTATTTCAATTAATTTCTGCATAACTCAGAACTTGGACAAATTATATTTCAGCAGCACATATTGATAAGCTGTTTAACAAATAGCCTAATTAGATAAAATTTGATCCATGTATATGTTCATTATTTAGGTGATCTGAAATATGAAACAGCCATTTGAATGAAGATATCCAATACCAAAGATCATAACTTTTTTCTAAGTATTACTCAGAGAAAAGTGATAGTATAATAAAAATCTCTAATATATGTTATAAAATTTATAAATATATCTTGGCCTATACTTGTCCTCTCTAGTTTGGCTTGAAAGTTGAAAATGTTATTATGCTATCAATTTATTCATAGTACTGATCTCACCCTAATTTATTCTTCTGTAAACTGGTGCCCTCCAGACTGACATTTTCATTGGAATTAATGGGAATTGTAGTCCAGCATTTCTGAAGAGCACAGTACTCAAGAAGGTTGTCCTGATTGATTATTTATGGAAGATGGCAGCTTCAAGATCAGTCGGATTGCTTTTAGAAATTTTGCTTAATTATTGGCAAAGTGTAGTAATTATAATCAGTTTCAACCTTGCCATGCTGGAATTAGTGAGAGACAAAGCCACCTATTTATATACAGTATAGCGGTATTTCTAAACCTTTGCAAGTTTAAGATGGGTGGACATCAATTCTCACCATTCCCCAGCCAGTATAGGGAGAAACACTTATAGTATATTATATGAAGAATGTACACTAACAAACTCCATGCTTTTTCAAATGAAACTATAGATTCATGTCTAATTTTTCAGCTAAAATAATGGCTGAAGGCCATTTAATGGACACAACAATTTATAGTCTTATCTCATTAATCCTTGACCAGTGTGTCTTTATTTTTACTTGATAGATCAGGAATTATGGCTGAAATGGTTTGTCAGGGTTTGCTTGATCCAGAGTTTGAACTCAGTCTTCTAACTATATGTGTAATAGCAACATTTATTTCTCCATCAACACTATATGAAAAAGTGAGAATAACAGCTCTCACTATATACTGTAGGTTATAGTAAGGTAGGCCACTGTGAACCAAAGAAGATATAATGCTGGAAGATCTTGATCATTTCTCCTGCCATTTTTAACACTTTTAATAGCAGCTGCAGTGGAGTAGGGAGAGGAAAATCAGATTAAAACCATGGCACTGAGGATATGTGTGTGAATCCTTTCAACTTGAGTTGCTTATCCAATGCCTTCCTCCCCCTCCAGTGCTGCAGCCATAATCCAATCGCCTAGCTTTCAAAAAGTGAGGATCTGATTACAGTTCCCTTGATATCCTGTCTAGTTATATGATTGTAACATTCAAAGTTCAAACAGAAAAATATGCTCCTTATAGAAATAGAAAAGACTGAAATCCTTCACTGAAGACCTTCCCTTAACAAAATTACTACTCATATATTAAATGATTTTAAGAGGTGGAGAAATAGGAACTACTGTGTTAAGTGAATATGAATGTTTCCAGTTTAAATCTTGCCAAAATTGAATTCTTTACGTGGCCTTTAGGCAACCAAGTTGAATGTGCTTCAACTTTCCTTCTGCTAAGTTCTAAGAATTATGACAAAAACACTCTGAATATGCTAAAGGGCCAGATATTAGTGAAATAAAAGAAAATGTCTTCACTCCACAAAAACAAATGGAAGGACATGAAGATGATTGTAAGGAAAGAATTTATGATCTCAGTCACAATTTCCTGATCGTGAACATTCCTCCCTGCCTCCCTCTAGCAAAAGAATCCCTTTGTGAGAAACGTAGTACCTGGCTTTTTACTGCAAATATTCTAGGAAAATTAAATACCAAGTTCTGTTTTACAGCAAACACAATAGTCTGACAGAAATCCAGAAAAAACACCAATCTTCAATGCTACCTTTCTCTCTCTCTCTCTCTCTTTGCTAAGCTGTACACGTTAATTACTAAAAGGTTTTTCCCTTCAACAAATTGTTTCTTCCACTATAAAGCGAATACAAATGAATCTGATTTCAGACCAAATTGCAGTGAATACAGCTTAGGAGAGGGGAAAATGTATACTGAGTATTATTGCCAAAAAGAACAGGGAATAAAGAAAAGGTCAACAACATCGCAAAGATGTTCCCTATATTTGGAAGCTCATATGATATTGCAGTGCACTTTGTAGCCCACAAGGAAAACCTGTCTCTTGTAGATTCAACTTGAAGAAGTTTTAAAGTAGATTGCCATTATTACTTTCAGAGAGATTTACTTTCAGAGAGATTACTTTCAGGGTTATTAGTGAATAACAAGGTTTGTTTGTTATTTCCATTCAGAGGCTGTCTGATTCCAGAGTGACACTGAATAGCTTATAAACAAAAAAAATTAAAAGAAAATAAGGTATAACAAGACAGAACTAAAAACTTGACAAAAATCTAAACAGCAAAACAAACAAAACAAACAAATAAAACCAAATCAACTGCCTTCCTATAAGGGTGTAGCAGAGTGTGGAAAGTCAATCGAAAGGGAGCATATATGTTAGACTTAAAAGTTTTACAAGAGTCATTCAATTTTTTTTGTCCAAACATGGTTACTTTGGAGCTCATTACTTAGAGCCTTCCTTTTCATTACAGTTGGCTTTAAGTTTATAGTTCTTGATTAGGAGCTGCCTGAATTTGCATCAGTGCCCTTCTAACAGTGTTTTTGAAATGCTGGAAAGGATTATATACACACACACACACACACACACACACACACACATATATATATATACAATTTGCAATAAGTTTTGAATTTGTATTTGCTGCCATTAACATGAATATACTTGACTGGGACAAAACATTGCTATGATCATAGGAATTTTGTAACTGTATACTTATTGCTAACTTTGTACATTTCATTTGTCATTTTTCTGTCCACATTTCCTCATTTTTGTTTCAATAACCAAATGCCTGGATCTATGCCTTATGACACTCATATCTTGTTGAAATTAATACTCAAAATCCAGTTAGACATACAATAATTCCAAATAAATACGCACAGGACTGCTAAGATAGCCTTGAAGTGTTTTCACTTGAAATTCACAAAAAAAATATAGGCTTTTGGTAATAAAAACCAAAACTAGTCTATGAAGAACTGTTTGCTGATTCCCATTAAATTTATATTCAGTACTGATAATTAACTAATTTGTTTAAAAATAAAAAAACCCCAATTCTTAGTTCATAGTTACTTGTAACACTGTTAAAAATGTCTCAGAAGGCATTTATGAAAATCAAATGAATCCAAGCAAAAATAATACCTGACTAAAAAATTACATGGTACTGACAATTAAATTAAAGTTAGTCATGGAAAGGTTGTGAAATAACTGTGTAGTTGAATTACCATCAGAATCAAGCTCATTTTCTAGGTTAGTATGTTGATCTTCACCACTAGAAATAATGTACTCGGGAATCTCCTCATTAGAAACTATCACAATATTATCACTCCGATCCTCATCTGTAAGAACATGCCGTAGTAAGGTTAGTGAATGTTGGTCTTGTACATGCATCAATTCAATGAAAACATTAGTATTTTAGAGTTAGTTGAGCACATTAATCAACAGCACAGAAAGAAAAAAGTTAGTGAAATGTAACAATTGGTTGAGAGAGAAAAAAAAACCAAATGCTTTATTTAAATATTACAGGTAGTTCTTAATTTATAACAGTTCATTTAGTGACCAAAGTTACAACAGCACTGGAAAACTCATTTATGACCCTTTTTCATAGTTACAACCTTTCCAGCATCCCCATGATGATGTGATCAAAATTAAGAAGCTTAGTAATTGATTCATATTTATGACTGCTGCCGCGTTCTGGGGTCATGTGATCCCCTTTGCTTCTCCCAAGCAAAGTCAATGAGGAAGCCAGATTCACTTAACAACTGGGTTACTAACATCAACTGCAGTGATTCACTTAACAAGAGAGGCAAGAAAAGCCCTAAAATTCACTTAAAAAATGTCTCACGTAACAACAGAAATTTTGGATTCAATTGTGGTTGTAAGTCGTGGACTACTTGTACATGTATAGTATTTGCAAGCAAAGCCTCTGAAAAGGTGCTTTGCAGTAGCTGGAACATATACAAAGCACTTCTTTTGAATGTTCTATTATGTTGTTTGGAAACTTGCTAAGCTGTGAGGCAATGTGTCAAATTCAAATCTAGTTTTCACCCAGCTGAAATGTAGATGTTTCAGAAAAACGTAGTCCCATACTGCACCAAAGCAGATATTCTTCTCCTCTAAATCAAGTTTCTACTTTTTTAAAAAAATGCAAGTCTTATATATACCCATTTTAGCAAATGAGCGTAGCAATAGTCAGAATTATCCCTGACTAGTTGGGAATATGAATTCTTAAAGCTAAAATACCAAAGATAATAAGCCACACATTAAATCACAAGTCCATGTATACTCTGGTTTATGTTTCTTACTGCCATTTTATAGTCTACATAGTTGAGTGTTCCAAAACAATACACGAGTATGACAGATGAGTGTATTGTGTAACGTGTGGGTGGTTAGGGGCGCAACCCGTTGTGCTCATGTAACACCCCTCCTGCGCGAGCTGCACTGGCTCCTAGTGGTCTTCTGGGTGCGATTCAAGGTGTTGGTTACCACCTTTAAAGCGCTCCATGGCATTGGACCTGGGTACCTTCGAGACCGACTTCTGCCACCAGCAGTCTCCCACCGGCCAGTCTGTTCCCACAGAGAGGGTCTCCTCAGGGTGCCATCGGCCAAGTTATATAGACACCTAGGGGGAGGACCTTCTCTGTGGGAGCCCCTGTCCTTTGGAATGAACTGCCCCTGGAAATGAGTAAGATCTCCGACATCCATGTATTTCGCTGTGCCCCCAAAACCTTGTTGTTCTGCCAGGCTGGGCTATCAATGTAATGATTTTAACTGGACGTTTTAAATTTGGGGTTTTATATTTAAGCCAACATTATTTAATAATTTTAATTATTTTTAATTTATGTTTGTCTTTGTGCTTTTAATAGGCTGTACACCGTCCTGAGTCCTTCGGGAGAAGGGCGGTATAGAAATAAAATTATTATTATTATTATTATTATTATTATTATTATTATTATTATTAATACACAATACACTGATCTGTCAAGATCAGTGGTGAAATCTTCTCTGGTGTGCGCATGTGCAGTGCATGCCAAAAGCATGACCCCATATGCGCATGTGCAGTAGACGCCAAATGCACACTCCATGCAGAAAAAAGAGGCTTGGGAAGGTACCATTTCCCCGAAAATAAGACATCCCCTGATAATAAGCCCAATCGAGCTTTTGAGCACATGCACTAAAATAAGCCTCCCCCCCGAAAATAAGCCCTCTCCAAAAATATTTAAACTCAGAGCTGGAAATCAGGTAAGACGGCAAGAGGAGCACCATCTTGCTCCATGCGCCCCAAAATAATAAGACCTCCCCGAAAATAAGGCCAAGTGCTTATTTCAGGGTTTAAAAAAAATATAAGACAGGGTCTTATTTTTGGGAAAACGGTAAGTAGAACAGCGAGGGAGGGGCCAGCGAGGGGGGGAACAGCTGTGACGTGTGATTTAGATTCACTAGAAAGCAGGATTTCCTGCTTTCTAGCAATTTTAAATTGCGCAGCCGAGTTGATCATCGGAAATACCAGTTTGGACCAACTGGTAGCTTTTTTTTTTACTACTGGTTTGCCAAAGCAGTAGCTTTTATCACTAGCAGTTCACCTGAACTGGTGTGAACCAGTAGGATTCACCACTGGTCAAAATGAAAAAAAAATTGCTTAGATTCACTATACTTCAAAAAAGTCTTTTGCTGAAAATCTTAAATACTGATCCTGTGATGATTTCAGTCTGTTGATAAAATTGTGAAGTCACTCTCTTGTATAATTCCTGAATCATAGTTCTAGTCTTACTGCCTCAGAAAATAGTTATCGGTTTTATTAACATAATTATGACTTCCTGGTTGGTTTCTGTCCAGGGTGTTTATTTAGGGCAGGAAGACTGTAAGATCACTTCCTGCTATCTATGGACCAATGGATTGGTCAGAGCATGACTCACATCTATATAAATTTTATTAAAGAATTATTTAAGAAATAAAAACAAAACAAGAATAAAAACAATATAGATTATATTATGAGCCATATTTATGATAAATACAAGAGGCAAATTTGCCAGATAAAATGGACAAATTCCATAAATTCATTGTCTTAGGACAGTGATTAGAAAATCATTAAGATGATTTTCTAATCAAAATTTGAAGTATCCTTGATTGTCTATGGTCAACTATCATACTCTGAACCCATGAAAAGCAACTGGAGTGAGAAATGTAATAACTGTGACAAAATGTGAAGAATGAACATCATTTAAAGATGTTTATTCTTTACTAAGGAGAACCTTTTCTTATATAGAAAATAATGAAGCCTACTGGACTAGTAAAATAATACTTAACGCTTGAGATTAGACCATTCTAGAAATATTTCAATTTTTCGGTTTCCAGCAAATTACCCCATAAGAACTGATTGTGTCTTGGAATACTGGTTGGTGTTGATACCAGGAACCTGGATCTGAGCTTTGAACCAATAACCTAAATGCTATCGAATATTCTAATCTAAATGAATAATTGTGTGAGCTTCTTTTAACTTGTCTTGAAGTAATTGCATACCAAGGTTGTTGATACAAGGAATGGCTCCTCAAATATAATTATGTTTCCTAGCATAAGGTTTTTTCAGGTTTTAATCTGTGGTAATCACCATTCTCTTTTTCCAGAGGATTACATTTTGATGTGAAAAATGGGCTCAATGACTCTGAAAAAATGCCAGATGAAATTGCTGCTAGGGTCAAATCTGTGCCTCCATGAATTCTGAAGCACCTTATTGGAGTTGAATCATAGTACTGCACAATCCTAATATCAACTTTAGTGTGTATCAAATGAATCTCAACTTTATGCAAGTATACATTTTTACTGCAGGAACAATAGAGGAAGACACAAAATTTTATAGCAAATTATAAGATAGGCTAAATTCAAATGCAGAAAGCATGTAAATTTATATTCTACACCTAGGCATCACCAAGCAGACAATACCAGATAGACAATATTGTCATAATAAATTCAACCATGTAATAGGAAAGAAAAGATGGAGAAAGCCAATCTAGTCAGCCAGGACAGTTTCAGGTGCAGACTGTGGAAAGGAATATGAATTTTCAGTATTAAATGTATGACTTTAACTTAGAAAATTAAAGGCAGTAAGTGTGTCAGCAAGATTTAACCTAGAGGGCATATATAAGATCAATGTAAGGAACAAATTCAGTATACTTAATTTATAAGAAAGAGTACCTGGGGAGCTATGGGAAGAGATAAAAAACATTGTGAAAACTGAAGCAGAAAAACATATTCCCAAAATTTCAAAGGAAAAAGGATCCAAGCGGCTTTCAGAACAAGTTATCACGATAGCCAAGGAAGGATGGAAGATGAAAGCATTTGGCAACAAGAATGGACAACAGCCAAAAGCAAACTTTATCACCTAAGAAAGGACAAAGGAAGATCATGTCAACAAATAGAGGAAAATAATAAGAAAATGAGAGAGATGTTTTTCAGGAAATGACAAAACTCCTAGGAAAATTTACAGCTAAAGTAGAATTACTTATGGGATTCACAGAAGACAGACTAAACTGAAATCTTTTACAGGATAATAGATTGATAAAAATATTTATAGAGAAAATATATAACAACCATGTCCATTAAAAATGAAATATGAGAGCAATAGACCAGCTGTCAAAAAGCAAAGCACTAGTACAGATGCCATTTAGACCTTCAGGAGAAGTATTAAGAGCCAGTGGCATCCTTGGGAAAGGATCAATTAGGAACAGTCTTGACAAAAGGAATGTTGCACTGCCACAACAGAAATCTTGTGCATTTTGCATTGTGATGTCATGCACATACCCAAAAGAGGTGGAGCTTGTAGTGCAACAGTGAAATGCTGCTTTTTGTCATTATGATAAAAGCAGGCAACTTCTATGGTTATTCATATTATATGGAAGAATACTGTGTGGCCCAAAAGTGTCTCAGTGTATTTGTCCTTGTGTTCTGTTGAAACAGAGATCTTCAAGAGAACGTGCAAACTTTGGTTTTTACTTTAATGATTATAGCAAGCACTTTAATTGTGTAAAACAGTTCAGAATGTAGAATATATTAATATAAATGGATGTGTCCGAACACTTGATTATTTTTCTGTGGAGACTTTGTGAAAAAGAAAACAACCTGTTATAAAGGCTGACTTTGTAGAAACAGAATCATTCAGAACAGGCAAGAGAATGACATGAGGTAAGGAAGATGACTTCGAAAGAAATAATGCAGGCTTTGTTGCCTAGGCAAAAGGGGCTAAACCATTTTTAAAGTCCAGCACATCCAGATAACATTTGGAAGCAGCTCAGACAGGCACCTCCTTAATTATTGACCTATAAGAAGAACGTATGGCACAGTCAGACTTGCAAGATTCCATTATTACAGCCAATGTGAATAAAAGTAATTTTAGCTATCCTGCGGAGTAATTTCATGGTCTAGTCTACTTAGTAGGGCTGATAGATGAGGACTTGTTCTGAAAATCTATTAAAGGATTAGCATGTTTGCAAGAGATGACAGACAGAATCAAAACTATAGATTAAGACACTAACAATCTGAGATATGCAGATGATCCCACTCCATCAGCTGAAAGCGAAGTAAACCTCACAGAATTCATTATGAAAACACAAAAGGCAAACAAAAAAAATCAAGGGTGATTTTAATTATTAAAAAGATAAAGATAATGTCCACGGACATCTTAATAATTTCACAGTTTTCAGTAAAGAAGTGAGGGTATATATGCATTGTGAAAGCTGAACATCAAGGAAGTATGAGAAAAAGACAATTGGCTTCATATTATGGATTTGTAAAATACCTTAAGAGTATTTTGAACCAATCATTCAACCCCAAACAAAAGAAGGACTGACTGCTCCTCTGAAGTGATGATCAGCAAGTACAGATTCAGTATTTTTGGCCTGCTGATGGGAATGAGGCTAGGCTATTAAAAATGACTATATTTGGCAGGGTTATGGGAAGTAGAACTGAAAAATAAGGTATAAAACCGAATGTTCATATTTAAGCAGAACATTGGAATGATCATAGAACAGCTATAGAATTTTGCTGGGAAGAGATCAAAATGGTGACATTTCTTCCATACAGTCACCAGGTGCTGGGTTTCATTCAGTGGTAATTAAAAGACAGTAAACCTCAATTTACAACTAAGAAGGGCTATATAATTGCAATATTAATTGGAACAGAGTGACTTTCAGTCAATACCATAAAAGGATCTAATATGTTTGAGATTATATAATTTTTCCTTGTTATTATGAGAACTGATAGAAGCCAAGGAGTCACTTATTCCAGCACGTAGTTAGTTTGTATAGGAGCAAAGAGAGTATCTCTCCTGGAATTATAAATAAAATCTCCAGGTTCTATAGAAAATGACTGAACTATACTTAGACATGAGAACTGAAGAGTAAGATGTGTCATGTTGGCAATTTGCAGAACTCCTGTGCAGAAAATGGATCAAACTCCTTTTACTGGGGGTCTGATATCCATCTGTAAGCAATACTGAGGTAGTGGATGCTTGCACTGGGCAGCAGATTGAACTAGATGATCTCCAGTCTTCAATGATTCTATGGCTTCTGCCTCACTGACTTAAAAGGAATGGCTAGAATAACTAAGAAATTTCAAGAAAACTATTTGAATTCAATATTTGGAACAGATGTGCCTTAAGAAGCTATAAAACTTATTCACCAACAGAGAGATTGACTGAATGATTGTGAACTCTTCTTTGAGGAGATTTTTTAAAAACATAGCATGAAAGTAAACATAGCAGCAAGATCTCCTGTATTCTGAGATCTGCAATCAATACCAACACTTTTTTTGTCTAAATAGCAAGGCCAAGGACAAAAACACAATAACCTGGGCATTGCTATTTATAAGCAAAATGAAAAAAAAAATCCATCATTCTGGTGTAGCCAGGATTGAAAAACATTGGGACACATCCAATATCAATACTGTCTATGTGGACTTTGAGTACTTCCATGATGATTCAACACAGGAAGAGGAATTGCTGGCTTCTAGTTAGGATAAAGAATATATAGAAGGAAACAACTTCATAGACACTATTTTAGAGCTATGCTGCCTGTTAATTTATATGCTGCCTCTTAGGTGAATTTCTGCTGAGGTGTCATTTAGGAACTGTTAAATCCAGCACTAAGCATCATGAACTCTTCCCAGTTTGTTTCTGTACTGCCACTCTACACTTGAAATACTACCATCTGGCAGTTGTGAATTGCTATACACCAATTTGTCTCTAGACACAAGAGGAAATTACAGTGCCACTCCCCTTTCAGGACCACTGCAAAAGGCTCCTTACAAGGCTGAAACCTGATGATTAATAGTTCCAAAAAAGCAAAGCTCAAGCCACCTCTGTAATTAGAAAATCAGACAACTTGACACCAAAGGCTCCTGTTAGATTAATTGTTGAGCTGTCAGTTAAGGACCAGGTAATTTATGGCCTAGTGAGAAGACCTGAGGTGTGGGCCCAGCAGTTCATGTTGGTTGAGAGCAGAGCTCTCCAAGGCTTTTATCTATAATAGTTGCCTTACAAATTTTTCCCCACAGGTAGCCGGAAGTCTCTTCCCATGATGGGGAAGGTCAAATGAACAGCCATACTAGGTGCACTAAAATGGGAAACTGGAGCAGAAACAATGGGATTCTCTAGTGGGGAAGGTATCTAGGGTTCTCTAAGCTGGGAAATCATGCAATATCCTTCTTGTAAAGGAGACACAGACTATAATGTATTCACATGTATTTATTTGCCCTGCCTGATTATAAAGAGGAAAGCTTTGATTTTTTAAAATAAACAAACCAAAAAGTCATAAGGGTAAGAGAAGTTGAGGCAGAAAGTCACTGTAATCTAGTGGTTAGGACACTGGATTTGCATTTAGTAAAGATAAAGATTCCCCACACACATATGTGCTAGTCATTCCCGACTCTAGGGGGCAGTGCTCATCTCCGTTTCAAAGCCGAAGAGTCAGCGCTGTCCGAAGACGTCTCCGTGGTCATGTGGCCAGCATGACTAAATGCCAAAGGTGCACAGAATGCTGTTACCTTCCTACCAAAGGTGGTCCCTATTTTTCTACTTGTATTTTTTACATGCTTTCGAACTGCTAGGTTGGCAGAGGCTGGGACAAGTAACGGGAGCTCACTCCATTACGCAGCACTAGGGATTCGAACTGCTGAACATTTGGGAAGACTTAAATTCTTACTCAACTATAGAACTTCCAGGGTGACATGATTAAATCATTCTCTTTCTGAGCAATCTTACTTAAAGAATGATTGCTGTTTGGGTAAAATTAGTGGGGATTCTCACACAGGCTATCTTGAACATTCAGAGAAAAGGAAGAATACGAATAACTTGTCCTCTCCTCCAAATCTGCCTTCAGAGAAGTTTGCAAAAAAGTGCCTCAAGTGAGGAAAGTCAGGATGGTGAGATAACTATGAGCCTATTTGGATGTAAAAAACAGAGACAGACATGTGAAAAGAAAACATGGCTGACACTGCAGTCTCTCATTAGAGTCTCAGTCTTATCCTTAGCTTTGATTTCTTGAACAGTAATTTTATTGACTGACTGATTGATTTGTATCCTGCTTTTATTATTTTTACAAATAACTTAAGGCATGAAGTATTTCATCCACTTCTTCTTCCTCTTATTTTCCCCACAACAACCCTGTGAGGTATGTTGGGTTGAGAGAGAGTGATTGGCCCAAAGTCACCAGTGGGCTTTCATGGCTAAGGTGGGACTCCTGCTTTTTAGCCTGGTTCCTTCCAGTAAACCAAACTGCCTATCAATCACGAGACTTTACTGGACAAAAGCTTTTTAAAAAATTGGTATGTGAAGTCTCTGATGACTTAAAGAATCCTGACAGACTATATGCTTGATATATCAAATGAAGAGCAGAGATGGTTAGAAAATAAACCGGATGGCTAAGAAATACAAAATACTGCCAAAGTTCCTTGAAATATGCATGAAAAAGGATGTAACACCCTCTCATGGACTCAATAATGACACTTCAGCACCTGAAATACAGGTGGCCCTCAATTTATGATTATTTGTTTATCAATTATCAACAATTCAAAGTTACAACTGCCTTGCGAAAAGTGACTTATGAACTGTACTTACAGTTGTTGCGGCACCCCGGCAGTCAAATGATTGCAATTCAGGTGTTTGGCATTAATGCTAGCTTGTAATCGGTTACAGCATTCTGTGGTCACATAATTGTGATTTACAATATTATGGCAAAAAGCACCCACTGGAGAAGCTGGATTTGGTTAACAACCACTATAAAAATTGTCATTAAAAGGGATCTGACTTCGCTTACAACCACAATGACTTAAGACAGAAATTCTGATCTTAACTGTAGTTGTAAATTGAGGACTATCTGTAGTTCCAATGTTTATTATGTGGGCTTTGACTTTAATTTTTTCTTACGTGTTTGGCACAGAGCAGCTTAAAGAACCTACTCTTTTTAAGACTAGAGAGCAGAATAGAGATAAAGAATGGAAAGCCTAGAATGTGGGTATACAAACATGGATCTCCAAATATTGCTGAATTATAATGCCCAGCATCTCTAGGAAATGTGCCCAATATGGGGATGCTAATATTTATAGCTTAGCAAATATCTGGAAAGCCAAAAGACTGTTGTCTACCAAGAGTCTAGTTCATTCTATGTTGGCAAGGTCTCATATGATATAGAGTGCTTCCTCATAGAAAAGTAACTTCAATTCTGTAACATTTTTTTAATGAAGGGATTTCTCCAATCCCTTTTATGTACTGTGCAATATTACTTTGATGTCAATTGGTATAGGTAAGTAGGAATTAACCCTAGGAACAGTACATTGGTGAGGTGAATATTATTTACCCAGGAGCCTAGTTCTTATGCTTGTAATCATAGGATACCCAATTAAATATGACAACATATTGTTGAAATCTATACTTTGGTCAGCATTCTCACTTCACTATTATTAACAACCAAAAATATTATCTGGGAACTTAATGAGCACACAAAGTTGACCTTCAAGTCTATCTGTCAATCAGCTGTGTTGCCTTGAAACTAAATTTGTAGAGACACAATTAGAAAAAAAGTTTTCCTGTACTGGTTTCATCTTTGAAAAAAAATGCCCATCCAACAAGATCTAAACATTATTTGCTTAAAGAAATTGGTACAAAACCTTGAAGTCCGAATAATGCAAGCAACTCTGATTATTTTTGTTGGCATATCTTTGCATCCTGCAACAAGCAGGAGCTTACAATTTGAAGAAGTATGCACCAAATACAAGGTTAACCAAAGAAGCAACACAGAGAAAAGAACAGCATTTGTCAATTCATGTGTTGTCGCAGTTTATGAACTGGGAGTGAGGCCATGCTGAGTAGCCACGCTCCTGACACAGTATGTGCTGACTAGACCCTTCCCCACCATCTGAGCATAAACTGTGAATGTCCGCAGGGAGGTTGCGTCTCACATTCAAGCTGCATATGTGAAGGTTTCCACAGAATTTGAAATGCAGCTGCCTTGGATTCTGAATTATTGGGAAACCTTTTGTAATAGCTGTATGAAGAAAGACTGCAAACTTTGTACTGAATACTTGGGAGTTAGGTTGGCTGCTTAGGATGTATGAAAGTAGGAGTGGGAAGAAGTCTGGCCCTCAGAGCCCTATCAGGCTTAAGATTTTGGGTTGTTCATTTGTGTAGCTGCTCCATTTCCTTTTTCTCTCTAATCATGTCCTAGTTGCTTTTCCCCCTGCAAATATATGCAGTATTTATTTATTTATTTATTTAGCATATGGCAAATACGTGGATTTACAGTAGTTCAAATGTTAATGTCCAGTCTACCCAGCCATTCAAGGACAGGGTGGGTAGAAATGTTGAAAAAATCTATGTTGAAAAAATCAGACATTGGGCTGGTGTAAGCTCTTGGTGGACATTCAGACACAATGTGATGAATATTTTGTCGAGGAGCACCATAGGAACAAATAAATGAAATTGTTTCTTAGGAAGGTTCTTGCTGACTTTCACCACCCAGGGAAACTGCTAACTGCCCTGCCTTCTTCTGATTACATGTACTGTTTCTTGTCGAGAATCAAATGCATTGACTGAAAAACCTAGAAACATTCCTTTGTCCTGGTTTCTGATCCATTTGTGCTACCTCCTTTTGCTCCTGCTTATTCCTGATGATCCACTGCACTATTTGTTCTTGGACTGCTTGACTAACTGAACCACCTAAAAGCAATGCATGAGATGCTGCTGAATTAGTATCATCAGGAAATCTGTTGGGTTAGGGCAGCTTCTCTAAAAATGTGGTTAAAGCTAAGGCTGGGGACTGAATGGTTTGGAGATCACATTCAAGTTCAGACATACTTACAAATTGAAAGATGTCAGGAAAGCAGCACAGAGGAACAGCAGTTTTGCTCCATTGGTAGAAAACGGTGTCCTGTGGCATCACCTGATTTCTCTCTTTAGAAAGAAAAGAGGAGGAATGTGTCCCTGCCCCCTCCTATATGGAGAAAGTCAGCCCATGCATGATAAGGAAGACAAGTTTTGCTCCTCCTGAATGACATACTTTTCTCTATGCAGACCTATGCAGGATGAGATGTCTCCCTCCCTTTTCCTGTGCAGACAAAAGCTGGTTTTGCTTAATCTTTGCAGCATCTTTCTTTGGGAGAAAGGTGGGATTATTCAGAGCCAAAAATTTGTTGGGAGGGTTGAATCCCTGCTCATGGCTATGGGCACACAATAACGAATTAATGAAAGCCTTCATTTAATAGAATATGAAGAATGCAATTTTCAGCAATTCTCTCTTCTCCCTCCAGCTGTTTAGGTCCTAAAGGAAATCAGAAAACTGGAGGCTTCTCTCAGGCAGATAAATTTGGGTGGAGTTTCCAAAGAGAAGGAATCAGTAAATGACACTTATTTGCCTTGCCAATAAAAGGATGAATTTTGCTCAAAACTATGCAATGTAATAAGCCTTCACTATATCAGATGTCAGAAGTCCATATTGTGTAGGGCCAGAAGCACATTTGAATTTCAGAAACTATGTGGAAGGTGTTCTCACTAAATGGCAGACATTTGTAAAAGAAATAGAACTGAGATGGGAATTAAGGCAATCCAAGGTTACTGATGTGGTATGGTCTGAACAGAATCAATAATATCTTGTGCATATAGTTGCTTAATTTTGATTGTCAAATTTCTTGGCAATTATGTCAAACATGATCTTGTCCTTGCAATTAATTCAGGTATTTTGGGCAAGCCATGAATGGCTGTATGGAAACAATTAATCTTAACTATGGCATCTTCTTTTTATTATCTCATTCCAAAATTCTTATCAAAAGAATCATAGATCTGAATCTCTGCAAAAGACTCTATTTCATTTCCTATTTAGGACAAAATATTATTGCATTAAAATGTTAAAAGTACTATTTCCTAAATTATTTTATACACTCATTTGCTAAATATGTATATCCAAGCTTTGCATTTTAGAGAAACTCATCTAGAGGACTCATCACCATAAATTTAATAATAAACTAATACAATTCATTGAGAAAATGAATTTTGGGAGGTGCTGAGCAAGAAAGGTAAGTGAAATCATTAGTACACCTGTTTGGGTCTAAATTTGGATCACTATATACTCTTTCTAGAGATAATTTTACTACATACCTCATACATGCTCACATAAAAAATAGGGAAAATGCAAATATTGTAACTATATTCTGCTGAGTTAGGAAAATATTCCGTTGATTGTGCAAAGTGAGGAAATATAGCATAAAATATACAGACATGTTTTCCTGCTGAACAACAATTACTCTGAAGTCTGAATAAAATCAAATTCCAAAAAGGTTTTCCTCAGATTTCTGGGTTGCCATAGGAATAAGATACAAAGTCCTTAGCTCACCTCCAGATGCCTTTGACCTTTCTTTCAACTTTTCTGCAGCCATTTCATTGTAACTAGAAAGTTCTGACATCTTCACTCCAGATCGAGCTTCTGCTATTAGCTGACGAGCTCTCTCTCTCAGCTGCCGACGCCGCTCTTCATCTTGCTGCTAAGATATATTGAACAGTTGCCAGCTCAGTAATTGACCGAAATGCAATTTCATTCTCAATCTGATCATCATGATAGTAAATGGTTTACAGCATGGTGCTTGGCCCATATTATACATAGGAAGCTTCATATCAGTTGGATGTCAACAACACACTTTTTAGAGCCATCCATGAATCAGCCCCCTTTCCCTGAAATAATTTCTCTGTTTTTAAAAAACAAACCAGTGTACTTTAAAGCTATAAAATGTGACACTGACACAATTTATGGTTTCAACTTAGCATGAAATGTTTAAATTTTGCTAATCTCAGAATGTTGACATGCAAATGAAAATCCTGTAATTATGTTTCGACCAGAACACCAGAAAGAAGCTCCATTTCCTTCAGAGGGCTCAACTATCTATTGAAATACACTATGTTTTTGAAATAAAATTGAAATACACAGTGTTTTTCTGTTTTGGGAAAGAGGAATGTTATCATGTTATTTTTGAAAAAAATGTTTTAAGTAAAATAATTTAAGAAAATACAAGTTTTATAAAAGTGTATTTATTTAATAAATTTATATAGCTATACATAGATAACTCTGGGTGGTTTACAGAGTTAAAAGCAGAAAAAATGCAAACAATCATACCCAACAGCAACAAAAAACCACCACTACCATCACCACCAAAAATAATTACAAAACATTAAAAAGCATTAAAAGCATAAAATTCATAAAAACATAATCCGAGAAAGAAATTTCCCTAGCAGTACAACTACTTTACAGGCTCAAAACACCTCAAAATGATGGGAAATTATTTGGCTTTTTGTCAATCGTGGTCTGACAAGAGGGCTTTGTGGGGCCACAAAAATGATACTTGGGGACCACATGGAACCCCAGGCTTTTACATTGTTCACTTATAACGTAATGACATATTTAAATATCTGCTTTTTTTAAAAAAAAATATTGCTTTGGAACTCATGAAGGAAGAATTTTAAAAATGTTAAAGCTAATTACTACTGTATTGACAAAAAAATTAATATGCAACATTTCAGAAATTCACAAAGTTTTCCTTAAGCACAACATTTTTTTGCCAGATAAACAAAGCCTATTATTTTTCAACCATCACTGATTTAATGACTTAGTCAAATAATAAAACTGTATGATGTACCTCATCCCAGAGTAGTTAAATGTTTGAAACAAATCTGAAAAATAGCATGGAGAATTTTACTTGCGAGACCGCCTGCTGCTACCGATAACCTCCCACCGGCCAATACGCTTGCACAGAGAGGGCCTCCTCAGGGTGCCATCAGCCAAGCAATGTCGGCTGGTGGCCCCCAGGGGGAGAGCCTTCTCTGTGGGGGCACCCGGCCTGTGGAATGAGCTACCTCCTGGAATATGATTGATCCCGGACCTCCGCGCTTTCCGAAAGGTCCTGAAGACTCACTTATTTCAACAAGCCGGCCTAGTTTAATTGGTTTTAATGGAGTTTTTAAATTCTTGATTTTATTGATTTTGGGTTTTAAATTGGGTATTTTTCGATTTGTAGATTTGGGGTTTTAAATTGGTAATGCCAATGATTTAATTTATTTTAGTTTTTCTTAACTTTTGTACTATATGTGTTTTAAGTTTGGCTGTTCACTGCTCTGAGTCCCCCCCAGGGAGAAGGGCGGTATATAACTTGAAATAATAAATACATAAATACACAAAACTGGTTTATGCTATATACCGGTAAGTATTATTCAGGCATTTCCTTTACCCCACATTGGAATAGACTTGAGACTGTTTTCAAAGTAAAAACTTGAACATAATGCCAATTACCAATGTGAAACTAAAACATTCCCATGACATAACACCTCCCCCCTCCCCTGGTTAAAGCAAATGAGAATCACCTTAAATGGGCACCCAGTTCCAATTGGATTAATATGAATGCTTGCTGAGCATTCAGCATCTTTTGGAATGCAATGAGCAGGCTGACCGAGCACACCTCAGGAGGCAGCTGCATATACCACAATTTCAGACCTATTGCCGAGAAAGCCTGCTTTCTAACCAACTCTCTGTCTTGTAATCTCTCTCTATATGCTATATTAGATAGTGCCAAATACAGCCCAGCACTGTTCTATGTAGGGCTTTATACGAAGTAACTAGCACATTGAATGGCTTCTCAAATTAAAGTGCAGTAGTTACAAAGTAAGTATTTTACTACAATAGCGTGTTTGGCTATTAAGTTTTTGCATTCCAGATCAGTTGTTGCTTTTGAGCTGTTTTTCAAAGACAGAATTTTGCTTAAATCTGTTCAATTTATTAGAACTCCAAGAAAGAATGTGAATGACAAAAGCCTTAAAAATTATCTGAATAGTACTACTGAGAATATATTAAACTGATTTTTTATATTTTCCAAATTATTTTATCCTCTCTCTCTCTCTCTCTCCCCCCCCCCTCTCTCTCCCTCTCTCTGTTTATGTATCTAACTACAGTCTGCTACTAAAGCTGAGCAGAGAATTGACCTGTTTGTGATTTCAGTTCAAGATCTGGGAGCAATGATGATTTTATTCTTGCCATACAAAAAGATGAGGCAATGAGCTGCTTCCCTACACTGTGGCTGTTCACTGCACAGAGTAGAAAAAATCTCTCAGTATGTGGCTCTGGCTGCCCTGGTTGATTGCCATGAATTTTCCAGATTTTAAATGTTCTTCATACTGAATGTCATATTCAAAACAGCAATACAATTAAGAAAAGGTGACGTAACACAAGCAAGAATGTGGAAGTAGATATTTACCTTTTGAGCAAATGAATGACTTCTCATATATCGTTAGACTGAAAACTTAGGATCACAGACAATTTAACCAAATTATTAAAATAAAATCTCCCCCAATAATTCCTGCTAGCTAATTACCACTAAAACTCATTAGTAACAATATTTTCCATGTCAATTCTTACTAATTCTTATTGTCAGTGAATTTTACAGTATTTAATTGTCTGTGTTAGTATGCAAGAGGTTTTCTTTCTTAACAGAATTGTGTTGATTCTATCCACCCATATTCCTAGCGTGGTGCATTCTGTTATTCCTGGAAGATGAAGAATTAGTACTCAAATGTGTACATATACATGTCTACAATATTCATGTACTCAAAGTCATCATATGTGAATTGGGCAGCCAATTCTATCCAATTAGATTAGTAAAACTAGTGAATAAATAAACTTACATCTTTGGTGTAATTTACATAATAAAAAATAATCATGTTCTCAAGAAAACATACAATGTAGTTTTGCTTTAAAAAGCCAAAACTAAGGAGAATGACTGGTAGAGAAATAGAAGTTTTGGAGTTAACCAATGCTGCAGAACAGCAAGAGTGTGACTATGGATAGTTGTGTTTTTATTTCAAAGGAAGACACATTTGTTTCATTTTGTTTCAGTTCTCTTCAAAATTATAAAAAAAAATGACCTTAATTTTCTACGAAGTCATAGTACATGTTCGTAGAGAGATATATTAGTGTTCTGATGTAATACCATGAAAAGCACAAAAGCAGGATTGCAAGAAAGGATGATTGTGGTCTAAAGAAGAGCAGGAAAAAGAGAAATAGACAATCCTGTCACTGCAGTAAAGTAACAGGAAAACTGATCAGCATCTTCTTATTATAAAATGACAAGTTTTAACTAGAAATTAAATGTCAGATAATTGTATGTTAAAGTAGAATGCACTATGAACATCTCCCTTGAGCTTAACAAATAGACAGAGAGTTTTCAGTGAGTATTATCCCACAAAAGTTGAAGTTGTAAATAAAATTACAATTAACTTGTATCCTAAAATACCTTGAATGAATTTCTTTAGGACCCCAACAATAGTGCTAGGATTCTTTCCCCCTCCCCCAGTATGGTAAGAGACTGAATTAGCCACACTTTGGCATTGCTTGTAAAGAGTCCTGCAACAGAGTTCTATTTAACTTAAACAATCATTAATAAAAGAAGCACAAAATACTAATTAGGCACATTTTATCCATTTCCATGTAAATTGTTTGTTTGTAGCTATTTACTCATCATTGTTTTTGATACAATAGGAAAAATGCAAATGAATGAATCAGAAAGCAGCCCTAATGGGACTTTCTGTTTATAACCATTAGCCCAGAGGTGTGCTGTAATTCAATCCTCAAGCAGCAAGATTTAGCCTCATTAACAGCTTGCATGGGCAGGTTACAACTCATAAAACCCTACAGTAAACAAAGTATATGGACACAGCACAGTATCTTGAGCCTGATTGACAGAATTTTGCTTCCCTATCAGATTGCCTCAATTTACTTTTCTACTAATGTCCTAACGCCATAAACACAATTTTGCCTAGGCCTTGGAGCTCTCCAGCAGAATTGCAAATTTGCTTTCATCCTCTCCATACCCCTCCTTGCTGCTCCCAACTCAAAGGCAGAGACAGTAATAGTCCCATCTTCTGTGTTTATCCCAGTTGAGTACAATAAACTAAATCAACATGCTCTACCACAACTCCCAATATCTGGCAATAGAGATTGAAATTTAAAAGGCATATCTGTGCTAAGGCTTTCTAATGTGTCTATGTTTGTTGATTTTAGAAAATGAAAAGTTGAGAATAAATACTAACTTCAACAAGATACATAACTTGCTTTGAACTTTGTAATTGTTATCTTTTAATATTAAAACATGAACACAAGCGTAAGGTGATATTCAGGGGAAAAAATCTCCCAAATTCCTAAACTGTTAGCAAAATGTAGCAAAAGGATTTAGCAGCAACTTGGTTCCTATGAGTTTTGCAAAATCCCACTGTAAAGAGAAGTAGGATGGAAAGTATGATCATATTTTTCCTCAATGAAAATGCTCTCTCTTATTTTTGAGTCTATCTAATCACTGATCATGGGAAGTGGCCTCTTGGAAAAGAAATTTTGTTCTCAAAATTTAATGAAAGAAAAGCCAATAATTAATATTGGTTGGGCAACATAAATAGATGGCATGCAATGTAGGCCTATGAGCCAAAATTTCTTAAATATGTGGAGTAGATTAGCTTCTTTATTTATTTAGTAAATTTTAATCCTGACTGCTCATGGCAGCTATTTTGTGCAAGGGGAATATAAAATAAAGTTTGAAAGATGCTAAATCATACATGATCTAATCATTGCAAAGCTGAGAGCAGGACTGCTCTAATTCTCTTCCCTCCCATATTTCTGGTAACATCTAGTATAGCAATAACACCTGAAGTGAGAACATTGTGTTATATACCATAATCCCTACAATTTGGCTGACATTGAGGAGGCAGGCAAATATACAGTGCAATAATATCACAATCCAGGTTCCATTTTACCAAATGTTAGGTTGACAAGCATCCACCTAACATAAAACGATCTAGATGAGGGAATAGAAGGGAAACTCAACAAATTTGCAGATGACACTAAACTGTCAGGAATAGCCAATACATCAGAAGACAAGCTCAAGATCCAAAAAGATCTTGTCAGACTTGAACATTGGGCCTTCTAACAAAATGAAATTCAATGTAATAATTCAATGTAATAATTAAAGTAAGGTTTTACAGTTAGGCAAGAAAAAGCAATTGTATAAGTATAGGCTAGATGAAACTTGGTTTCATGCCAATAATTGTGAGGGATATCTTGGCGTCCTAGTGGACAATCACTTAAATGGTATAGGGTCTCGTGCTTGAGCAGGGGGATGGACTAGAAGACCTCCATGGTCCCTTCCAACTCTATTATTCTATGTTCCATCCCCAAGCTCATGTCTATATCCCCTTAAAGGAAGAAAAAAAAATCTAAATTTGATAAATAAAGAAAAAAAAGGGATTTGCCGTACAACATGATTCAGTTAAAAGTTAAGAAGTTATCCCCAATCCATCACAGAAAGCTATTTTTAATTTTCAAACCTTAAGATAATCCTCCACTAAGATGTGTCAACAGAAGCTTTGCAGTCTTAAAAAGAGGGTAACCCTGACAAACCATATAATTTTCCCTCTCTCTGAGTTGGTTGCATATATTGAGCTACCAAATTTGAGTTGCAAAAACCCAGAAGAACATTGGATGGTAGCAAACAGACATAGGACACTCTTCATTGGCACCTAGTGCTCTCCTGACATCTTATAGCCCTAATGTTACCTGCAGTGAAAGTTTAAATTGGCACATTGATTGAAATATAAAAATTTAAATAAATCCATAAACTGCTATATTTCACAAAGGTAACACACTGAAAAGTTTATTCTATTCCTGTTTCTGGTATATTTCATAATGATCTCTATTTTTACTATACTGATGCTTAGTAAGGAAAACTTTCTACTATTTAAGGACAAACTCTTCAAGAATAAATAATGTAATTCCTTGTTTCCGTCTTAAAAATGTATTTGTATGCAATTTTTATATTTCACAGTTCACCGGCATCTCGGCAAGCTTTCTTCCACTGCTTCAATGGTGCTACTTTTAATTTTATCCTCCTTAGTCCTTGTAATTAAAGTGATCAGCAGTGGCATCCCAACGGCTTTGACATAACAGCAGCCCCCCTCACAGATTTCTGCTTTTAAAGGGAAGGAGGAGAAAAAGAACTAAAGTTTCATTTCACAGGAACAAGAAAATCAAGCCTCTCCAATCCTCAACTTTATCCATTTGTTCTTTCAGCAGCCTTTGGATCTTAAGAAGTAAATAAAAATGGCTGCCATTAGGGGGTCCTTTTTGTACTTGCCGCAGACGTAGTGATTGACGTTATTTTAGCCCAAAATTCCACTATGGCTTGTGAAGGTGAATTAGAATGTGACAAATTGTCAGTGCACTTGTTGATATGATTGGTCTCCTGAAATATCACTAAAGAAAAATAACAATTAAGATTAACATGTATGGATATGTGTGTATTTAACATCCTTTTTTTAAAAAAAGGACAACAAAAAAATTTCATGAGCTAGAATTCTACCCACGGCACCCTGACCCTTTTCACATTTTTTTCTGAGCATTTCTACTGATTTATTATTTTTTCTTTCTGTTAAAAGCTATTCAAAGCTTTATAATTACTATATTTGTTTTAAGAAGGCAAATTCTTTTTCAATCACCAACCTAGAGAAGTGAAAATGCAATATTCATTAATCATAATGGGTTTATATAAAAGGTAAGTGTAACTTTGTATAACATGGAAAGCATTTAATAGGACTCTAACTCTGAAAATCATCCATGACATGCCCCAATTACATAATCCAGCTAAGAAAAAGAACTTGACTGCCACCCTTTCATCATTAGACAGGAAGAACGGCTTTGTTATTAGCCATTTAGAAGGAGAAAGAATTTTGTCCTTGTCCAGAGGCAAGGATTACCAAAAAGGTATCTATTCACAAGCCTCAGAACAAAGAAGAAGAAAAAAAATTAAAAATCTATAAAATTGTTAAAAGTTAGCCAGGCTGGATTTTTACTACAAGTTTGATCCATTCTTGTTTGTCTAAATAGGGGTTGGGGTGAAACATTAAAACTGTTTAGCGAATCTTTCCAAACCATTCCCAACTTCTCTTATGTTGGTTTATAATATAATATAACCAGACATGCTCATAAATGGCCACACCTGCTCATTTCTCTGGGGATGGCCTGATCTCTGCCTTTTTCAACAAAGAAAAGGGGTCATGTAGGGGAAATCAGCCTTTCTTGTTGCAAAACAGAGTGGAAAGTCAAAATCTTTTTCAAGTTTATCCCATCTGGTCAGATTAAATCCTAGA